>CM044002.1:9544749-9564749 GCA_024085815.1 Flaveria linearis
AACAACAACAACAACAAGCTTCTAAGTGTTGTAGTTAAAACACAAAGTTTTTATAGACATTTGTGTTTTCCTTTGCAAATTCAAAAAATTGAAAGAGTAATATGTAAAAAGTATAAATTAAGGTTACCTAGTCACGATTGTATGGAAATCAAATCTAGGGTTGTTTAAAATGTTTGTGGCTTGAAGTTCGCTCGAAAAAAGTTCGGTTCGAAAAAGCTCGGTTCGAAAAGCTCGTACCTAAACGAGCCAGCTGAACCGGCTCGATTTTTAAACACCGAACCTGAGCTAGGGGTGGTCTGCTCGTGGCTTGATATATATATATATATAATATATAAAAATATATATTGTATATATATAACATATTATATATATATATATATATACATACTAGAACGGTGCCCGCGCAAAAATGTACACAGATCAACTATTGGTGGAGGTACGAACCTCGAAACAATGATAAATCTTCTTCAGCAACATAACTTCAGCTATACAACCTTCTGGTCTTGCCTTGTTTCTGACATAATTTTTTAGTTTTTTCATATACCTTTCAAACGGATACATCTATCTCATACACACTGGACCACCACGTATCGCTTCATCAGGTAAATGCAAACTAAATGAACCATAATGTCAAAAAAAGCTGTAGGATAGATCAATTCTAACTTGCACAATATTATAAGAATGACCTCCTTAGCTTTCTTCATATCGTCTATTAGTAGCGTTTTGGAGCAAAGTTGCTTAAAAAATGTACACAGATCAACTATTGGTGCATAAGTATCTTTGGCCAAAAAACCTCTAACACCAATCGGTATCAAACGTTATATGAGAATATGGCAGTCATGAGATTTCAACCCAGTAATGTTAGTATTGTTATCTATCACTCTCGTGCTTATATTAGATCCGAACCCATCAGGCAGTTTTACATTTTTCATAAACTCACAAAATAACTTTCGATCACTGGTCTTCAATGAGTATTTTGGGTGGGGGCTATACCACTTGCCATTTTTTTTCTCAAACCATTGCCTACTCCGAATATTTAGATTTTTTAAGTCAACCCGTGCGTTTGGTGTATCTTTGCTCTTTTCATTCATTAAAAGAGTACCTAGCAAACTATCACATATATTTTTCTCTATATGCATCACATCTAAGTTGTGTTTTAACTGTAGAGAAGACCAGTACTCAAGTTCAAAAAATATGCTTCGTTTGGACCAATTTAACTCATACTCCTCCTGCTTTGATTTAACACCTCCAAAATCAGGATGCTTACCCGGTAACAGTGTCGAAGCCGGCTAAGTTGAGTTTCTATATCAGTCTCACTAAATTGTTTTAGAGGGGCTCTTATCTCGGGTTCCCCGTTGAAGTCCAAACATGTTCTCCATTCATGGTTTTCATCTAAAAATCGACGGTGACTAACATAACGACTTTATTGGTGACACGCATTGAAGGAGTGTCTTCGTTACAAGTCGGGCATGCTTTGTAGCCCTGCCCGCTCCAACCTGATAGACTACTACGAGCCGGAAAGTCGTTTATAGTCCATAACAAAGTTGCCCTCATTGTGAAAAATGTGTTTGTCGCCATGTCTTAGTACGTACGCCCGACACCCACAACTGCTTAAGCTCATCCACCAACAGCCTAAGAAAAACATCCATGTCCTTCCCGGGGGATTTAGGACCAGGAATCAACAATGACAGCATGAATGAGGACTCCTTCATGCATAGCCATGGAGGAAGATTGTATGTAATGAGTATAACAGGCCACGTGCTATGAACCGAACTCTTGTTACCAAATGGATTAAACCGTCAGCTGCAAGTCCTAGGCGTACGTTTCGGGGTTCTCTCGAGAAGGTAGGGTACTTTATATCAAAATCTTTCCATGAATAACCATCATCAGGATGACGCATCGTACCATCTTCTGATCGTCTGGTACTATGCCAAATCATATCTTTTGCAGTGTGCCTTGAAGAATACAAACGTCATAGTCTAGGGGTTAAAGGAAACCATCGTAACACCTTGTGAGGTACCTTCTTGCCCTTTGTATTTGTATCGACCCACCGACTCTCGTTACAAACTGGACAATTTCTAACAATAAGTTTTCTGCCTAGAAAAGAACATAATTATATTTGCACACGTGTATCGACTCATACCCTAAACCAATTTTCTTTAATGTTTTCTTGCCTACATAGTGAGAAGAAGGAATTTTGTTACCTTCTGGATGTGAAGACTGTAACAACTCAAGGAGCTCATCAAATGAGCTATTGGTCCATTTATTTTTCACCTTAATATTCATAAGCTTTGCTAAAAAGTCAAGGGAAGAAAACTTAGTACAACTAGGATATAATTCTGATTGAACTTCCTCTAACAAGTCCTCAAAATCATCACGGACACCACTACTCTCTTCCATGACGTCTTCGATAACGTCAGCCATTTCGTTTGTTGGCTCAACATCATCTACAACTACAACTTCAGGAATTAAACTTTCACCATGATAGATCCAATCCTTGTACGTCCGACACATGCCCCATATTTCTAAATGATATTTCATTTTAACCCATCCTAATAATTGAGTATTCTGACATTTCCTACACGGACATCTAATTAGGCCATATTGTCGTTATGTTTTTCACTCATATCGATAAAAGAGCTGAGTCCTTGCTGATACTCGGGCGATCTACGGTTCGGATTAAGAATCCAACTTTTATCGACAGACATGATTACAACACTGCATATAATTTAGAATTTAAGTGGAGGAATATAATCATTGTGATTAAATAAGATCACGAAATAATTGTTATTTACAACTTTTATTAAAGATGTACATCTAATTAGAAATACTAATTATTTACATCTTTAATAAAACTAATTATTTACATCTTTAATAAATAATTAGTTCAACTAATTATAGGTACATACTAATTATATAACTAATTTTTACAACTTTCTAATTATATAATAGGTATTTAAATAATTAGATGTACATACTATTAAAGATGTAAATGATTAACTGTATGGATTTTAGTATAACTAATTATAAAATACCTAATCTAATTAGAAAATACTTAGTTAACCATTTACATCTAATTATTTATGTACATCTTTAAAGATGTACATATTAGTATTTACAACTTTCTAATTATAAAATACCTAATCTAATTAAAGTTGTAAATAATTAGTATGTACATCTAATTAGAATACTAATAAATGGTTAACCTTTACATCTTTAATAAAAACTAATTTAATTAGTTCAAAAGTTAACTAAAATCCATCTTTAATAAAATACCTAATCTAATTAGTTCAGGCTTCTCAACTAAACATTTACTCTAAAATTCATTTAGTTAACCATATACACAAATCAAGTATTTACTCTAATTAGTTCAAAAAGCTTCTCAACTAAGCATCATTAAGAATGCTTTAGTTAACCATAAAACATTGCAATGAAATTCCTTATTTACATCTAATTAGTTCAAAAGGCTTCTCACATTTACATCTAATTAGTTCAAAAGGCTTCTCACTAAACATTTACATCTATGCTTAAAGAACAATCTAAAACATTTACATCTATAAAACAAAAATTTTTAAAAAAAATACCGAATTTAGAAATCTTTGTAGTAGCGGCGACGGAAAATGAGCAGCGACGACGGTGATGAGTGACGTGGTACGGGCGGTGGCTGGTGGCAGCAGGTCAGATGGTGGTGGCCGCGGGTGGTGGTGGCTGGCGCTCGGTTGCAGGCGCGAGGGAGAAGAGAAGCGGATGGTGGGTGGCTGTGGCGAGTGAGAAGGAGGTGGGAGGTGGCCGCGGGTGGTTGTGGCTGGTCGGATGGTGGTGGGTCGCGCGCGGGTGGTGAGCAGCAGTGGTGCGGCGGGTATTGTGGTGGTAGGTTGGAAGGAAAGTGAAGATGGGAGGATAAGAAACCGCGTATATCCAATTACCGTTAGCGGCGACGTGTCGCCGCTAAAGGGTCACAGTATGATTTAACAGACTCGTTCGATGTAATTGATTATGGACGGCTAGATGTGGCTCAAAAAAATGAACGGTGGATCGCAATCTTTAGCGGCGACAAGTCGACGCTAAATCCGTCGCCGCTAATATGTGTCGCCGCTAATATAGTCGCCGCTAATATAGTCGCCGCTAATACGCGTGTTTCTTGTAGTGTATTATGATTATCCTAACACCCAAAACTAGACATGCAATGTACAGAATGCTAGAACAATTAGTTGGACAATTATTAAAATTTTCTAATCTAGAATGGTTGTTGAAACTACATGCATGCTTTCATGTTGATCTATCATACAAAGTACGGTTTAAAAATTCTTCTGGATTACTTATCTTGATTTGCCCCATACTTTTTTTGACGCATCATTACTTGTTGCTAATGGTGACTCTACTGAGTTTTAAATGTAAAAAAATATATTAATAATATCAAACTAAATACAATAAAATTACGTGCATTTATTAGATGTTATAAAAGACAAGTGTAATTAAAAAGATTTTGAGACTAAAATAATTGACCTACACAAAATTTTCTTTAATTTGAAATTAAAACGAATACGTACAAGGGCATATTTATTTTAGCATTTCTTTGTTTTACCTTTTCATATATACTTTACCTTATCTTAATTATAATTATATGATAAAATTTAATCACAAAATTGTTCAATAAAATTAATTGTTAAACTTATTACTACACTATAAAAAACTATGTATACATATTATCGTCACACATTGTCTCTCATTCTCAGTTTCCATGTGTGGGCTGCCGATATTATTTATTGCCTATACCTATCAAAAGAAGCTTCTTCATTCGTAATTTTGAAGCTTTCAAATCTATATTTGTCTGTGGAGAAAGATTTTTTATGATATTTTTTCTTAATAAATTGTAAGTAGATGACAATTGATGAAATTTTCTGTCATTCGTTTTATATTATTTTTGATTAAAACCAAAAATTTTCAACAGAGAGGGAGAGAAGGCATGGTTATTAGTTATGTAGCGAATCGAGAAAGAAGATTAAAACACCTTTTTTTTACATAACCTAATCTCAAAACACCTACAGAAGGATATTATGTCATCTAAAACAATGTTTGGATTATATTGCATATTATAGTTAAGTTACATTAATTAAGCTGTATAGTACTATATGATCGATAGTCCATTTGTTCATTTCTTGTTAAATACAACATTTTCCACGCATTTTAAGAAAAAAACATATCGCTAATTGACAAGTCGTTCTCAAACATTATTGTTCGGAATATTATTCCATGAATACAAAATTATGTACGGAGAAATTCATCTTCGTCATTGTTCTAATAAAATGTACAGAAAATCCTTTTGGAAAATACACCAATCCTTAGGCCGTCAATGAAGTTGGCTAGCCCATACGGCATACCACAAGCTTACATATTTTATTATATATACTGTTACTAAATATACAAAAAGAGCAAATTATATGATACAATATATCCTTGGAAGCAGCGGCGGAGCTTGAGCAAAGGTTAGGGGGGCGGGGGCGAAAGTAAACTATTTTAAGGGGGGCGGACTCTATATTTATTAAAAAATTTACACTACCGGACCGAAAATTTACACTATCGAGCTAAAAATTTACACTACTGACGAAAAAAAGAGGGGGGCGGGCCCCCCCCCCCCCCCGGCCCCAATTAAGCTTCGCCAATGCTTGGAAGATATATTAAACCTTAAAAAATTAAAAGTGACAAGTTGTTGCACCAAACCATCGATGTGTCCTTGGTTACCATATGTCAATACTAAATCGTACGACACATGTTAAAACATCCATTAAAGGTTTCTGTATTTGAAGATTTTAAGATCATCAAATTATACTTAGAATCCATAATTAATCATCCTGAATTTACAAAGAAACATTCTAATTTCACGCCACTTGAAACATTTTTGAAGCCTGTCATTCGGTATTTCTTTTAAAAGCCATAAAATTATCACAATATTAGGTAGAGTTAATCTCGGTTTTGGTCCCTGTGTTTTGCAAATTGACTCCACTTGAGTACCAACGTTTATTTTGTCTCCATTTGAGTACCAAATTTTAAAAAGTTGTCTGTTTCAGTCCTTTTGACTAACGGTGTTAACATTTTCTTTTAGATTTTTTTAAAAAGACCAAATACCCCTAAGGGTTAAAAAAATATCACCATCTCCACCACACACCACATACCACCACCACCACCACCACCGCACACCACCGCCACCACACACCACATGCCAATGGTGATGAACTCCAGCTAAAACTTCAATCATCACACAATTTAATCAACACCCACATGATTTAATGTCGATATCCAACAATAATCACGATGAATGTTCGTCATCATCACCAAGATCAGCAAAAATCAAGACTTTAATCCGTCAATTCACAAACACCATGAAATCCAGCGGTCTGAAGCTCAAAGACCGCTGTAAAAAACCCACACAAGTCCACGCTCTCACCATCAATTCGATATTGTCATCTTCTTCCAACAGTGATGATCGATTTCACTCCAATTTGTAAATGCTAAATCTCATCTTCCATACGGGTTACCCGATTTGAACCTTATCGAACCCCCAATTGACCCTTATTTGAATCATGTTGATTTCGTTGATTCAATTTCTGATCTTTACGGAGAATCATGCGTTCTTCTTGTGAATCTGAAACATGTTGTTTGTATTTGGAGCAATACGCACTATTGTGCGCATTGGGTGATTCAAAGCTGCTTCGAAGAAGCTTACAGTCTGCTAGAGCACACGCTGTTGATGTGCATTCGAAGAAGCTTACAGTTTGCTAGAGCACCCGCCGCCTCACAACCGTCGCCCCCTTCGCACAACCACACCTGTCAACTGTCCGATTGCAACCATCACCATCTCTGACCGACACCAACCTCATCTCTGTCGACCCTCGAATTCGACCCATTGAACTCCCAAATCACCTTCAACCGACCGCAACCACTGAACTTCGATCGAAAATTCTTGATATCGGGTTCACCGGAGTGAGAGATCGAGAGAGACAGAGCATCGAGAGATTGAGAGTGAGTTGGACCTTCCTGATCGGAGGGGAGGCTTTGGATCCGGCGGTGGTGTGTGGTGACGGTGGTGTGTGGTGGCGGTGGTGTGTGGTGGCGGGTGTGTGGTGGTGGTGGTGGTGGTGGTATGTGGTGTGTGTGGAGACGGTGATATATTTATAGCCCTTAGGGGTATTTTGGTCTTTTTTAAAAAAAATTAACAGAAAATGTTAACACCGTTAGTCAAAAGGACGGAAACAGACAACTTTTTTAAAATTTGGTACTCAAACAGACAACTTTTTTAAATTTGGTACTCAAATGGAGACAAAATAAACGTTGGTACTCAAGTAGAGTCAATTTGTAAAACACAGGGACCAAAAACCGAGATTTACTTTATTAGGTATATGTATAACAGATAAAAAAACCAAAATTGAACATAACAAATAGAATTTAACTGACACTCGTATTTGATACGATTTTCAACTACTTTCTAGTGTTTGTGGTTGCACAAATTTAAGTTTCCAAACCATTTGGACGAAATACACGCCTCACTCGTGGATGTGGGAGTAAACACCTAAGCGAAAGAGTTTTTCTATCATCTAGGTTAAATCTCTCAATTAAAAATACATATATGTTTGCTTATCCGCCTATTTCAGAATCTAAGACCCAAATTATTTTTCTATATTTATATAAAACCCTATTTAAGAATCAATAGATTATTTAACTTAACTATAGTTTTAACTCATCATGAAACTTTCTACCAATAAACTCTATAGATATACTGTAGATAGATATACTGTAGATATATGTAACCAAATGTGATTAAGTGTAAAAATTATTATAAGAAAATGCGTCTTGTGTTAATTTCGACAAAAATATATGCCTTAACTTGCACGATATTGCTAATGACAAATTAAACATAATTTATGCCTTTTTGCAAGAAAAAGTTGTTGAACTCACAGGATGCTCAATGTGTCCTCCCATTGGGTAAAAGAAAGCCTGAGACATGCAAGTTGCTTCTAAAATATCACACTCTAATTACTTCGGAAATTGCATTATCTGGATCTTAAATGCACAAAATTGCATGTAGGCACAGACGTTGACTTTTAAGCTTATTAATAAATTTGGACTTCATTTTCTTTGCAAAAGTCAAACCCCTAATTACAGAAAAGAACAATTAAACCTTGCGCTATGGAACACAAGTTTTAACACAAATATAAAGATTTAAACCCAAATTTAATAAAAACACTTTTTTTATATATATATCTTTGATTAATATCTTCCATGCTTGATATTAAGTTGGGCATGTGAAAATCGAATATCAACTTGGCCCACAAATGAGTTTTTTTGGAGCCCAACGGTCATTGATGCATTTTGAGCCCATACCATATTTTATTTTCTTTTTTGTTTTTGGCCAACCATACCATCTCGATTCTCGAGTGCAAATTTAAGTTTAAACTTAAATCAATGCTCCACCTCATCATGTCTTTTTCTCTTTAAAAATTTCACACCTATTGTTGGATGCTCAAATGTCTTGTAACACACGGCAATATAAAGATATAAAAATAACGTCCTCTTCCTATAAAGAATATAAGTTTGACACAAATGCATAATGTGAATGTTTTCATGAAATATTAGGTTGATAGCATAATGATAAGAGTCAAATAACCTTTACAAACAATAGAGTTCAATTCCTGACATAAAGTAGCTTAGGAGTTGATAGTAATTTAAAAGCATTGATAGATAACTATGTGAATCACCGTTTGAAAAAAAAATTATAATTTAAACAAAAATCTGCCGAATTATCATCCAACAAGTTGATCGCTTTGAAATAAATGAATATAGACTTTGAAAGAAATAAACCATAATAAGATTTTAGAAGGGAAAAAAACATGATTTGCTCAAATGTCTAGTTCGCCGGTTAACAAGTCATCCAAACAAAAACGGTTAAAGGGTCATTAACAGAACCGACTGTTTTACATAGCCGGTTTTTGATACGACCGCGGTGCACAACATATAAGAAGAATAGCATTTTATATTACAATTTGGATGGAAGCAAGCTAACCCATACCCCTTCATTATTGTCCTCTCAATTGAATTTTGGGGCCAAAAATTAATTGGAAACATGCAGCTTTAAGACTTTTTATTATGGTGGATCTTTACAGCCTTGTTTTCCAGAAAGACAAATGACGGTTCCTTACATTCAAAGGAAGCTTCTTCTGAGCAAATTGAATTAAATGGAAGAGTAATGGCTTTTAAGCTGGCATGCATAGAAAATGAGACCAAACCATGTTCTTTCTTATTAACTATCAACACAAGAAAATAATAAAGAAACGAGATATATAACCCTCCTAATAAATTCTTTTGGTCCATCAACATTTATCATAAAATAATGATAATAATTGATAACTGATAAGTCATATGCATATATATGTCTTTCCTCATTTCTCTCTCTTTTTTCTTTTCTTATTGTCTGATCTTGTAGTTGGAGGATATGTATAAAATTTTTATATGGATGTACCATTATCCAATAAAGAATCTGGTGTTTATTAAAAATTTAAAATGAAGGCAGCTGCCATGGAATTGATTGGAGAAATTAGAAAAGAAATGTATTCAAACACTAAAAGAAAATAAAAGTGTCCTATAGCGTCAAGGTCTATTTGGATCACTACTCTCCTTGGGATGACTAAGTTTATGGCTTCGACATTCGATGTCAAGCGCTATCACATCAACACAATGCGCAATAGGATAGCGTGAAGCTAAAATATAGACCCGCCATGTGAAAACCTTGGGCGCCAACATATCGATGCAATAGGATATTGATTTTTTATTCTTTTTATTATTCTCTATAATTATATATATATATATATAATATGTTCTGTTTGATGGTTTTTTTAATCTCTTCTTTGTTTTGTCATATCATATCATTAATTTTATGACTTGGTTAATTTGTTATGATTTGTAAGCATCACAGGATTGAAGACAAGGTTATAACTTATAAATCGACATCAACTTTTGGTCCACATTTAGTAAAAGTATGCATATCTATATCTATATATAATACTAAAAGAGTAACTTGGAGGGACACTTGGCATATCTCTAGACCCCCTAAGTTTGTTTTTCCGGCTCTCTCTCCTCTTAAATATTTACCTAAAATTAATTCTTTTAAGATTAAAAGTATTTCTTAATAAATTAAAAAAGTTTGTCTTTTATTAATGTTATTTTTAAAAAATAAATTTTTATAAAATAAGAGTTTTTCTAAAACATCAAACATTTTCAAAAATATGAAATATCTTAAAATTGATGTTTTTAAAAAGCAAACTCCTTTATAAACTAAAAACAATTAAAATTAGGAGTTATAATAAGAAACTTTTAAAAATGATATTTTTAATATGGTTTGTTTGGAAAAAATGGATAAACTTTTTGGAAATAAAAATTAAAATTATTACTTATAATTATTACTCATATGTAATTTTAATCATATTTTATTTTAAAAGACTAAAGTTAGTATTATGTAAATAACAATCAACAATTAGTCAATTTATTTTTCCAATCCATGTAATACATTTAATTTTATTTATGTTTTTGTGTTATTTTCTCTTCACCTCCAGTGTAATACACGGGTAACTAAATCTAGTATATAAATAATTGAGAATTAACTTTTTGAAAAATGATTATAATATGTTTTGAATAAATGGTAGATTAGGGTTTTGAATTGAAGTGCTCTTCGTTATTAATTGTAGTGAAAATGCATAAATCTTTTAAGTATACGTGTTGTGAAAAGAAGGGTTAAAAACAGGATAACTGATCATTTCAAAGTGTTAATCTGAAAAGCCTTGAAACAACTACTAATTAAAGTTATATTGAAATGTAAAAGTGTAAATAAAAAAAAGTTATAATAAAACAAATATTTGATCAGACTTGATTTTAAATATAATATATAACGAGACGTAGATACAAATAAGATGTTAGCATATTTAGAAACTTATAAGATATAATATTTTAAAAGTTGTAATAGAAATAAAAAATTAAATTATAAATAAAAAAAATATCTATTATAAAAGTTAGAATAAGACAAAAAGCCAACCGTTAACCATTCACACATTTTAAGCCATTTGTTCTTAGGATAAAAAAGAAAAACAATTTAAAATGGTCAATTATAATATTATATTACTACAAAAATTAGGATGCGATTTTTTTTTGATGAACCTTAAAATGATTCATTCTCTATCTGCAGTAACTTTAGTAACTTTTCTACTTTTCATTGCTTCATACTTAAATGTTACATCTTATTGTTCATACAAGTTTGTCTTTGTTTAAATTTATATTAAAAAACAATTTACAACCAAACATTTGTTTAATGGTTCATAATAACTCCGGAGATAAGTTCCTGAAGATTCACTAAATCTTGCATCCACACAACTTCAATTTGGTGGATTTTTTATAACGTATATAAAGACAAAATTATAACTTTAAGTATTGTATTAGGGATAAAAAAATAAATAACCCAAGTCAAAATTCAGACTTTTGGTCAAAAACAACTAAAAAGAATGCAAATTAAACAAGTCAAAACTCAGACTTTTTGGTATAAAACGAATGCAAATTAACAAAGTCAAAATTCAGACTTTTGGTCAACATAGTCAGTTGTTAAAAACTCTCTATCCATATAATTACACTAAAAATCACTACTTCTTCTCTCTCCTTTCAATTAAATAATATATTTTTATACCTTTTTCATTACCTTTTCTCTCTCCTTCACTCACAACCACTTTCAAAAATATTAAAAAATTTATAAGGATTGTACAATGATTCTTCAAATATACCAATCCACAATAACATTTTCTCTCTCCTTCACTCACAACCACTCAAAATCATTCCATATAATACCAAACACACTTACATAAATATAAGGCATGGGTTGTGAATGCTCTAATGCATGCAATATGTTGTCACTCAAAGTAGTGACAAAATAAATATGGATTTGTGTATATTGAAAATGAATATATATAACACAGAAATACCAAACTTTGCTGGGTAAATAAGCTAAACTAACCTTAACGGGCCCAAAACATCCCAATATACATACATACTGGGCCAGTGGGCCCTATTGTCTTCTTGGTTTGATATATATGTATAAGTGTATTATCATATTATGTATTATATAGGTGTATTATATAGGTGTATTATATAGGTATATTTTATACATATTGTATGCAATTGTATGGCAAACGGTCTCGACGAAATCATGTGGAAGAGAAACATAGCCTCATGCATGAGAGGCTATAATCAAATGGTTTAATCGATACATAAGATACCCGATGACGAATATTAGAAGTATGAATTATTCGACATCAACAACTTGGTTAGCCTTATTTAGAATATTTTGTGGTTTGGACCTAGCGTGTTAGAATCATGGTCATGTGATATCATAAAAAAAATAAGTGGCTATCTTCACATGAACCATTGGATGCAGGCACACAACTATTGATATAATTGCCTGAACCAATTAAAAAAATTTACATCGGATCAATACATCGTGGTTTAAATTTCATATAGTACAACCGCATATGTGCATTGTACGACATGTTGATGCGTAAAGCTTTTATTGTTTTATTTTAGTTCTAGATTATTTTATATTTTAGTATTGTCATACTCGATACCCAAAGAAGTTCATAAAATATATTGTGATCGTCTTTAAAACTAGCTATTGTTTTCATGTAAGTACTTTAGTGACGTGATATCATTTTCTTCAATGAATATAATCTACTCTACGTCGAGCTTAAATTTTACAAAAATCAACCTGTCACGTAGCGTGGGTAACTGCCCACTATTACGATGGATTGACAGCATTTACAACGTGTTTGGTATCCGTTTTTTGATATTTAGGATCGTGTCAACTTCCCGCGAGGGAAACTTGGTTATATTGTTTTCTTAATTTTTAATCAAATGGGCCAGAATCAAGGTTTTTCATGTGGTATAGAAGGAGCAGACGAACGGACATTTTCATGTAGGGCTTGGGCTGAGCCCAAAGCGAACAATAGAAGGAAGACTGAAGATCAATATTCAATGGTACACTACTACACTCTAAATCTCTAACCAATATTTTTATATAATACTTTCATTGAAAAAAGCTTGTCCAACCAATATGTTTATTCAAATGTATGTTCTTTTTGGTATGATATTCTTTCATTGACGTTTCTTTCTCCCCACCCAAATATCAATATGTCAACGTCCAATTAAACAAATCACATACAAAATCATTAAATAGTGAAATAATGCTTGGGGCCTATATGATTGCATATCCGAGTGTAACTTTATTCTTTGTAAAGATATATCAAATTGAGATAACCTAAAAAAACTTAAAAAGTAACTTTTTTTAATAGTGATTTACATTTTATTAAACTATAAGACAAAGCTATATTTTATTAAACTACAAGATAAAGTAAGAGAATATATTACATTAAACTCTAAACCCGTGTATTATATCGATTAAATAAGAAAAATACTAAATATTTATAATGAAGAGTTAGTAACTTTAAAACACTATTTTGATATAAAGATATGATTAAAAGTACGTATGAATAAGTTTTTTTATTTTTAGTACATTTATTTTAAAAAAGTGTTGCTTTGAAAAAAATTTCTTTAATTAATATCTCATTGTTTCTACTCCATGTTTTAATTAACTTTTTAAAAATTTCATTTGTGAAAAATGGTTTTATATAATTTTTTTTTTTTATTTTTGAAAAATCAATTTTAAAATATTTTATAAATTTAAAAGTTATGATGTTTTAGAAAAAAAATCATAGTTTAAATTTTTTTTCTTGAAAAGTGTATCTTTTAATCAAATACATAGAGTTTATTTTAATGAAAATGTTTTTTAAAATTATTAATTTAATAAGGACTAAGATTAATAGTATAAGAGAGAGAAAAGAAAATTTTAAAAACTAGTTACTTAGACTTTTAAAAAAGAATAATAACTAATTTAGCCGGAAAAATGAATATGAAGAAGAATGTTGTGATGACATGTTTCAACAAATGTAATCAATTTTAAGTACCTATATCTATATCTATAAGTCTATAATTCTACTTTAATAATGTTTCTTATATATAATAATTTTTTTTACCTTAAATATGTTTCTTATATATAATAATTTTTACCGGAAAAATATTTTTTTACCTTAAATATGTTTCTTATATATAAGAATTTTATTGATATGTTATCTATAACATATATTAGATTATAAAAATATATATATATAACCTATTATATAATTTTTTATTTTAACCCTGGTATCTAACCTAGTAACTAAAAAGGGTTTATGGGACACGTGTCGACTTGTGATGAAGCCTAAACTTTTATTTTCTAGTTTTCTCTCCTATTAATTAAAATAATTTTAAATAAGTAAACTAAATAACTAAATATCTAATATAAAAAAATATTCTTATGGTAATTTTTTTAAAACATGCTAAATAATAAGATTTTAGTTATATCTTATTTTCAAATAATTTTATAACTGATTTTTGTCATTTGTTATATATAATTAATTAACGTTTATTATCTATTATTATATCAATGGCTAATGACATGTACGTACAATATATTTATAAAGTTTAATGATTTTAATATTTTAATTTATACCATATATGTAATACATGAATTTCTAATCTAGTTAGATGTATATAAGAATGAACATGGTTATCTAATGTTTAGTATATCTCTCTTTTGGTTAAAATATGTGAGTTTATACATACATACATATATATATATACATATATATATATATATACATATATATATACATACATACATATATATATATATATATATATAATTATATATATATATATATATATATATATATATATATATATATATAATATATATATAAACTCACATATTTTAATATGTTTCTCTCTAAAACTCAGTATGCTCTGAGGTGTATTCTATGTTACATAAGTGGCACATTATATATATCATGGGCTTTAGCAATATGTGTTATCCACTTATGGCCACATATTCTATTCAAATGTTGATTGGGGAAGCTATCCATGTACACGTCGATCCACTTCATGTTTTGGGTGGGGTGATAACCCGTTACATATCTTGGATTCTTGGTATTCCAAACTACTCTAGGATATTGTCTCTTGTCCAAGCACTGACTCTGAATATCGCGACGTTGATAAAGTCGTTGCTGAAACATGTTAGATATATACACAATCTTCTCTTTGAGTTTTATTTATTACTACCCTTTATTGTGAGCCTTTATTGTATGCTATATATGACATGTTAATATAGTCTACATGTCTACTAACCTTGTTCAACATCAACACATTAAATATATATATATATATATATATATATATATATATATATATATATATATATATATATATCTATATATATATATACACACACACACACACATACATATACATATATATATACATATACATATACATATACATATATATATACATATACATATACATATACATATATATATACATATACATATACATATATATATACATATACATATATATATATACATATACATACATACATACATATATATATATATATATATATTGAGATTAATTAATATTTAATTTTTTTAGAAGAAGTGGCGGCCGGTGAGTTAACTTCAGGTTCTTCATGTTCTATATATCATCATCTCGAATATGTTGACATCTCCATCAAAGGATTGCCGTCATCTCTGTTTGCAATCTCCACTCTAGTTTGAATACCCGTCGATCTTACACCCCCTCAAACTACACGGGTGTAATAGATATCATAATTGAGGTTTTGTAAATTAGGCCGGGTTAAGCCGTCTTATTAGCCGCCTTGGGGTTTCACATCAGTCTTTACATACAATTATGAGTAAACTTTACTTTTGCTTCCTGTGGTTTGGTCGAAATAACGGTTTTTCTCCAAACGTTTCAAAATCGCGATTTTGCTCCCTGTGGTTTGCAATTCGTTAAAATCAACTCCAACCCAGTAACACCTGTAGCTTTTTTTTTTAAGTCTAGGGGCATTTTAGTCAATTTATTGATAAGGACTAATTTTGCCATTTCTTCAAACTTGTTTAATAATTTAAAGGGCCAATTATGTAATTTTATTATGCCATTTATTTAAACTTTTTCTGTTATCTCCAACCCACAGCTACCGCCACCGCCACCGGCAACCATCACCGGCGCCGCAACCGGCCACCATCACCGGTGACGGAACCGGCCACCATTACCGGCGACGGAACTGGCCACTATCACACCACCACCATCGTTCCACCATCGCACCACCACAATCGCAGCACCACCATCGCAGCCCACCTATTATTTCCCACCATCGCACCACCACCATCGCTTCACCATCGCAGCACCACCATCGCAGCACCACCATCGCTCCACCATCACACTACCACTATCGCAGCAGCACCATCGCTCCATCATCTCACCAACCACCACTGACCACACCGCCACCACACGACCCTAGATGAAGCCTTATCACAGGCGGCCAACCACCATCGCTCTCAGATCTCCACCATTGATCTGCTTCAAAAACCCTAAATCGATTTGGGTCTATAGAGATGGTCATGTATAGTGTAAACCGGACGATGACGATGGTGACAATGAATGGCAGTGGCGGTGGTGCAAGGGGCTGACGGTGGTGGTGGTTGTGTTGTGGTGGTGGTGGTGGCTTCTAGGGTTTTATTTGGGGAGAGAATTAGAGAGAGAATGTGTGAGTGAGATATATATATTCGTGTTAAGAAAGTTTAAGAAATTACATTTTCAGCCCCTATAAGTAGAATGTCTAAAATGCCCTTATAATTAACAGACTTTTTTAACGGTGTTAGTAAGATGGAGTAAATTGAAACGCATTGCAAACCACAGGGAGCAAAATCGCGATTTTAAAACGTTGAAAGAAAACCGTTATTTCGACCAAAAATCACAGGGAGCAAAAGCGAAGTTTACTCTATAGTTATATACCACTGAATACCATTTATTTGAGACAACAAAATATACATAAATTAATACACCAATCTTTAATTTTGTTAAAATAAGACCGAGAAGATATGTCAGGTCTAACCACAATATTAATTTTAACGCTTTCATGGTTGATAAAAGGAAAACACACACACACACACACACCATATATATATACACATATATACATATATACATATATATATATATACATATATATATATATATACATACACATATATACATATATATATATATACCTATATATACATATATATATACATATATATATACACATATACTATATATACATATATACACACACACACACACATATATATATACACACACACACACAAATATATATATACACATACATACACATATATATATATACATATATATATACATATATACATATATATATATATACATATATATATACATATATATTCCTATATATATATACATATATATATACATATATATATACATACATATATATATATACATACATATATATATATATACATATATATATATTATATTATATATATATATATATATATATATATATATATATAATATATATAGAGGAGGGATCAAATGAAAACCACCTTTATAATTGAAAACTAAGAAAACCACTATCAACCAATCAAATCTTTTCCTTTTAAACTTTTTATTTTTATTTAAAAGGTTAGTAAGGTAATTTTGACACCATTTTAATTTTGGTAACTATTTATTCTTTTGAATCTCAATCTTATACACTCACTCCTCTCAGATCTCTCAATTTCAATCTCAATTCATCCGATTCACAATCAGATCGCAGATGGATACCTCCGCCTGCATAAAAGAGGTTAACAGATCGGCATCGGTGGCGTTTGCCCCCGACGCGCCGTTCATCGCCGCCGGCACCATGGCCGGAGCCGTCGACATGTCGTTCAGCTCCTCCGCGAACCTCGAAATCTTCCAACTTGATTTCCAATCCGACGATCGGAAGCTCCCGTTAGCTGGCGCTATACCTAGCTCCGAACCATTTAATCGGTTGTCGTAGGGGAAATCGCCCACGGCTGGCTCGGAGGAATTCTCACTCGGGCTTGTTGCTGGTGGTTGTGTGGATGGGAATATTGGTATCTGGAACCCGAGGATACTTATCGGGTAAATTGAATCAAATTGAAAGCATTTTGGATTAATTGATCGAATATTGAATAGTGTAATAGTGTTTTTTTTTTCTTTTTGTGATTTGAATCTTTCCGTAATGAAGATGACAATGAACTGGATGATACTTGCTCATTTCCGTAATGAAGATGACAATGAACTGGATGGAAAATGGAAATCTATGTAAGATACATATATGTACCCACTTGTGACGTACGTATATGTAAGTCCAAATGATCTGAATCTGATGATATGCAGTTGATTTCTGAGGCGTATGATGTGTTGAAGAACGTTGGTGGGTTGAGTAATGGGGAATTGGCTGAGATTTTTGATAAGTGGAATAGGGAAGAACTGGTAACATCAAGATGAAGAAGAAGATGATGATGAACTTGCTCTGGTACGTATATGTAACCGTAATGAAGATGACAATGAACTGGATGGAAAATGGAAATCTATGTAAGATACATATATGTACCCACTTGTGACGTACGTATATGTAAGTCCAAATGAAGAAGAAGATGATGATGATGAGCTCGATTACGTATATGTACCCTAATGAAGATGGAGATGAACTAGATGGAAAATGGGAAACTAGGTAAGATACATATATGTACCCACTCATGACGTAAGTATAAGTTTTTTGTTTAGATGAGATGAACTCTATGCATGTATAAGTTTTTTGTTTACATATATGTACTTCTTTTTTTACGTATACGTGAGTTGAACTTGTATTCACACACATATATATAAATATTTTTTGGCTTTTCAATGGTTTTCTTTGTTACTATATTTTGTTACATGTATGTAAGTATTGGTACGTATATGTAACTAAGCCATCTAGTTTCCTTGATTTAGTGTTTGCAATTGAAGTTACATATATGTATGTGGGTATTTAGTGTTGTTGTATTTATACAAATTATTATTTTGCTACTATTACATATATGTACTAAGTAATCACAATTAAGTATTTTTGAAGTTTGATTGTGTTACGTATACGTAACAAAATTTTCATGTACATGAAACACTGATACATATATGTAACATAACGTTACATATTGAGACTATCAGTTTTTTTTATGTTACAAAAATAAAAATAATTTAGTGTTATTTTTATAAATAAGTTTGTATTTAATGAATAACATACATGAGAGAGAAAAGAGTAATTTTAAGAAATTTTGTTTGATAATGGATTGTTCTAAATTTAAAACAATATGGTTTTCCTATCTTACCCTTAATGACTAATAATGCATCCTTAATTATTCATTTAATTACAATCATGCCACTAATTGATCTAAACCATTCATCAATTAAATCAAAGGCTATAAAGTGGTTTTTATAGTTTTCAATTATAATGTGGTTTTCATTGGAACCCTCCCCTATATATATATATATATATATATATATATATATATATATATATATATATATATATATATATATATATATATATATATATATATATGTATGTATGAAACAATCGGAAGGTTCCATGGGTAAAAGGTGGGCAAGTAATTAATATTGTGGAAGCTACAAGCGATATGGATAGTAAGAAATACTACGATTTTCAGTGAGTGCATATCGATCATGTTATAGTCTATAAGACTTTTCTTTGGCAGCTCTCGTTAATATCATATTCTGTGCTCCTGGTATTAGTTTTTGCTGTTGGCTACTAAATAAAAATAGTGTTTAACCAATGTATCGATGTCGATAATATTTTTTCTTCGGTAAATTTAACTCTATTGAGTTGTAAAAATCAACAACACTTCGTGTGGTTTTTAAACAGCTTGTAACTTTCTATGGAATGATAGCATACTCATTTTTTGGTCTAACTAAAACTAATAGTAGACCAACATGGTTTTCATGGGATA